>CM067217.1:156717722-156765925 GCA_034190945.1 Octodonta nipae | reverse complement strand
AAGCAAACATTATCAATTCCATCTCTAAAGATTTGAAACATATTGATCCTCAGTCAAAATACCAAATACTTCAGAACACCCCAAAATGACCTTGCAAGTCCAGTGAAAAAAGATAAATCTGTGTGTAAAAAAAATCAATACCCTGCAAGAAGAACGAAAAAAACAAAGAAAACATTAAGCGGGACCGAAAAATGTGAAGCTGACGAGGAAGAGAAACAAAAAAGCGAATTTAAACCAGGTGCAGCGGATGGGCAAGTGAAAAGATTCCTTGACGAATCTTCGGAATGTGAAGAAAATGCTGTGGTGCTGGATTCTCAAGATAACTTGAAATCGAATAGTCCCGAACATCAAACTGCCGATTCAGAAAGTGGTCAGTATTTTTTATAAAAACTATTTACTTATACAGCATGTCCAAGGTAAGAATGCGATAGCATTGAAGTCTTGGAAACCGTAGAAGTTATAATGTTGGTTAAATTAGGGAAAAAAGTTGCACAATTAAAGTACCTTTTTACATATAGTGTTTACAACAGTCAACTATTTTTAACCAATTTTGATATTTTTGTACGTTTTTTATGTGATTTGGTTTGTGTTTATTTTTGATATTATTGTAACAAATATAAATGAAAAACACTTTCTCATTGTCACTTTTTAAGCTGAACAAGATAGTGTTTTCAAATTTTCAGGACGGCGTTCGTTTTCGACAAATACCAATACTATATATTTAAATTTAAAGTAATTTTAATCATAAAATAGGTGATATATATCTTCTGACGATGTAAAAACGTCAGATTTTTTAACTATTAAATTATTCAATAACAATTTCCACAGTTCACAGTTATAAATTAATTAATATTTTTAGTAGTATTATGGACTAAATTACAAAAGTGTTCAAACGAAACCGTTATTTTCTAAGCATAGGTAATATTATTTAACCGTGGAACCCAATAATCCACAGCATTGTAATAGTAAATATTTTAATGATTTATTAGTTTTTTACGTTTTAATAATTAATTTGACAAACACAAAATATTGTGTCTGCAAATATCCAAGTAATGAAGAAGTAATACATACAGTGATTGACAATAGCTCGATAGTCCAGACTTGGAGTTGAAATGTCTCCATGAGAGATAAGTATACACAGTCACAGTATACAATACATTTATTTTGGTACAGGAAGAATATACATAATATCTGGGGGGAAGAATAATCATTAAATACATGCACAACTATTCAAAACAGTCGTTCTTTAATACGCTTTTATTAAGTTTGCCTGTATGTATGTATCTATGTAAGGGAAACTTTCAACATAATTTTCACCAACTTAAAGAAGTCCAATTAAGTTGAAAATTGCCACATGTGTCAAGGGCAGATGACAATACAATTCTTTAAGTTGAATTTTCCCGTTTATTGCCTTCTTGTCATTGTTCTTGACTAAATACAAATTCGTCTATTAACTGCTGTCATTTTGTTGACAGTAGTAGAACTTGCTGCAATCAAATGGAAGGTTATGCAAACCTGAAGCAAACTTTTAAATTATAAAAACATCGTTATGAGACTAAAAACTTAATAACATAATTATAGTTTAAAAAAACTAAAAAATACGCTTTAATAGCAAACCGAACTAAAAAGCAGAAAATAATTTTTAATTATGAACGGTTTATATTACAGCAATAGAAAGTAGGCATGGGGTGCATTTCACTATATTTGCATAACTCTCCTCTTATAAATAGTTGCCAATAGAATAATTGTAAAATTTAATATTTCAAGCACCCCACGTTTTTTACTTTCTTCTGCTGTAATGTAAACTGTTCAAAATTAAAAATTATTTTCTGCTTTTTTAGTTAGGTTTGCTATTAAAGCGTATTTTTAGTTTTTTTTTTAAACTATAATTATTTTTTATATCATGAATTCATGTATTTTTAAATTTATAATTTATGCTTTGGTTTAAATTAAGAACATAATTAAGCAACACCAGTTTAGATTTCAAAGAAAATGTAGCTATTTGTTTAAATGCAGCGATTTTTGAGAATTAATTATGTTTGACGTTATATTTTAAAGTATAATTTATTAGATAATTAAAAAGTCTTGTTCATTTAAAACTTGTAGTGTGAACACAACTTAAGGCTGTGCAAAATTTCGAATCTGAGAATTTATAAAAATAGCATTAGTTGATAATCCAGTCAATAGAGATTATTAAGTGACATAAAATTTAATAATAATCCACTTAAGCGAACACTGAAATAATTTTTTTCTTCTTTTAATTCTTTGAATAGTAGAGACTGAAAAAATTTCAACAAGAACTTTTTAAATTCTATTCGGATCATTGTTCGCTAGGTAGAGTCTGAAAAAGCGGTAAAAATGTTTTTTTAAGATATTGTAACAGGAACATTAATCTTCGTCAGAAAGATAAATATAACTTATGACGTTAAGATTAATTGGGGTGAAGATCGATTTTGTTGGTCATTCGTTTTTACAGAATTGCAATTTAAATAATTTAGAGATTTTTCAAAACGCACGGCATTAACTATGATCTTCCGATCGAGATAAAGCAGATATTTTAAAAGCTCTTAGAATATCGTTCAATTTATATAGAATTTTCGTTATAGTACCATACAATTTGTTAAAAATGCCTGTCACTAATGCTTTAAACGAGCTACTCTTACTTCTCAAATACCTCGATAACTACCACTTGTAAATCAGTTATTGTATCGAAAATTGAAGAAATTCAAATTGAATTGATGACATGAACTATTAGGTATATCTCGATCGAACAAAGTTATCTATTAAAAAAAAAACACTAAAAATTGAAGAAATGCAAATTGAATTGATGACATGAACTATTAGGTATATCTCGATCAAACAAAGTTATCTATTTAAAAAAAACACTACATGTGGGAAATGGTCATGATTTTTTATAAAGGCTAATTTTAAAAGTTTTCTAATTCTCATCATTATGATTCCTTAATCACTTCTCATATTATAAATAATAAACCAAAAATATATTTTTTGATTGTTTAAATAATTTACTTCTATAAAGTTGCTAAAGTTGTGGCATAAGCTAATTGCTGTTAAATTGTATATACGAAAATCCCTTCAATTTTGCTGTTTTGTCTGGTATATAAAATGTTATGCCGAAGCAGTGCATCTGATCTGATCCAAGCTTGTACATACTTTTTTCCAGATATATCTAGTTCAATATTTGAAGTTAATCTCTATTTTTTAATTTCGAAAAATTCATTAAAACCAAATTTTGCATATGTAATAACCCCGTTTTTTATGCCCTACTTTAATATGAAAAAATCATAGGCCAAATCGCTGACCCACGTGCCCATCCTTTTGTCGAAAACTAATGGGTAATTAATTTTTACAGAGTGTTGTGAAGAGTCGTCGCAAGATAATTGCGAATCAGATAGCAATTCCAGCACCTCCTCTTGCAATAATCATTCTCAAAGCGACAGCAACGCAGGTGATGAGGAGTCATGGACTCGAGACGAGGATAAAGTAATACTGGAAACATTTCAGCGGGAAAATCACAAGGAACGAGCATTCCAGTTAATCGCTGAGAAGATGAAGCATCGAAGAATATCACAAATTCGACATCGGTTCGATACTCTAATGGGTATTTTAATGGAGACTATGATAGGAAATTGTTGACTCCAAGTGTATTTGTAAATATGATTGTATGTAATAATAAAATTAATTCTGATATTTGCTAGTATATTTGTTATTATACAGTCAATGCGGTGGCCCAATTTTAATCGTTTTTTTTAAGTCTTTAGAGTTAACAAAGAAAAGTGTTAATAGATTAAAATAAACTTTCTCTGTCTGCTTCAACCGGCGCCGTTTGGAAACTCCAGCTGGAAAACTGTCACTTAAAATTTGAGAGGAAAACGTTACAGAACGAATATCCGTGTGTGTAACTAACAGTTTTGTAACAATGCCAGACAAATTCGGCATCAAAACAGACATAACAGAATATTTTCGAGAACCCATTTTAATATTTAACGCAATGACACTTATGGTTCGTTATACCCAGTATACGGAAACCCTTATACAATCATTTCTGATTTCTTTGTCATTCACATCACAGTAATTTTCTTCGAAAATACTGGACAGATGTGGTTGAAATTTGATATTAATGAATAGTTTGATGACCCAATCAGGAGTTTATATCGTAAATGAAGAAAATTAGATTTCGTGGTACTTCTTGCGGGGGGGGGGGGGCACAAGTCGACCATTCCCCTCTCTATCTCCGAAGCTACTGAGCCCAGAAGTTCGAAAAAAATTAGGAATATAGGACCCTACCCAAAGTTTGTTAATTTTGGGGGGCAAATTATAAAATTAAATGAGAAATTGAAGTTTAATGAAATGAAAGGGCTTGTTCTTAGGAACATAGAATATTTTCTAATTTCCCCCTTTCTCTCTTGAAACTATAAGACTTAAAATTTCGAAAAAAGGAGATATAGGGCCTCACCTGAACTTTATAGGAAAAATAAGGAGAAACCTTAATATTAAGTTTTGGGGGGCAAATTACAGAATTAAATGGAAACATATATTGAAAATTGTTTGAAATGCTTCCTGTAATTCATAAAATCAAAGAGCTTATTAAGAGGAATGTGAATTTATTTTTATTTTTTTTCATAATTTTAAAATAAAATTGAAAATCTTTTCAAAAATACAAAATATTTTACCCATTCCCCCTTTATTTTCGAAACTACGAGACCTAATATTTTGAAAAAATTAGGGATATAGAGTCTCGCTTGAACATTACAGGTAAAATAAGGAGAAACCATAGTCTTAATTTTGGGGGGCAAATTATAGAATTAAATGGAAATTGAAAAAAATAACTTGTTCAAACGCATCATGTAATATATCAAACGAAAGGGCTCATTATGAAGAATACAAACATTTTTTTTTAAATTAATTATTTTTTTAAAGATATTCCTAAAATTATAAAAAATCGACTTATTCTCGCTTTATGTCAGAAACAAAATGACCTAATATTTAAAAAAAATGGAAATGTAGAGCCTCATGAGGAATACAACTATATATTTGAAGAAATTTTGATTTTAGGGGTACTTCTTTGGGGAGGGGATTTACAAAAAATGACCATTCCCCTCCCTATCTTCGAAGCAAGCTACTGAGCCTAAAATTTTGAATAAATAGGGAATGTAGGATGCTGCCCAAAATTTACAGGAAAACTAAGGAGAAACTACTAATGATAGTTTTTGGGGGCAAACTATAGAATTAAATGAAAAATTTAAATTTTCTCAAAGGCATCATGTAATATATCAAATGAAACGGCTCATTCTGAGGAACACATATATTTTTGTCATATTTTAAAATAATTAGGTTAAAATTAACAACATATTAACAGAAATTTTCCAATTGCCCCCTTTATTTCGGAAGCTATAACACCTAAAATTGAGATATAGGCCTCAGCTGAATTTTACAGGAAAAATAATCAGAAGCCCCTGAGATTAATTGTGGGTGACTAATAACAGAATTACAAAATCAGAATTTATCAAAAGCATGGAAGATATCGTATCAAAGGGCTCATTATAAGGAATACAAATGTTTTTTTTTCAGAATTTTACAATAAATTGTTTTGAATATCTTATTCAAAAATAATAAATATTTTACCCATTCCCCCCTTTATTTCCGAAACTATCAGACCTAAAATATTGAAAAAATTAGCGATATAGAGCTTCACTTGAATTTTGCAGGCAAAATAAGGAGAAACCATAATATTAATTTTGGTGGGCCATAATAACCTCTCATACCTACTGTCTTTCCTATCAAGCTCTCCGTTTTCGCACGCTACTCTTTCCTAATCTCGCATTCAAAAAACATTTGTTCCGCTGTATCATCCATAACGCACTAGACGCACATTCCGTCCCTCACCCTCATATGTACCCTATCAAAAAAAGTTCCTTGCTGGAAAGTTAACCATCAATCAGGTTTCAACAGAGGCCTAAACGTGAGGAGCATTTGCCCTCTCCTCAACAATTGTGATGATAATTTTAAATTATTTTTTACGAAAAAACAAATAATGTGCACTTTATTTCTTTCCATCGTGTATTCATTTAAAATGGAATGTGAGTAAAAATTTGTACCTCCACAGTATTATAATTTAGGAACAACCATAAATTATGTAAGATGAATTTTTTGACGGTTTTCTGACCCCCACCCACTCCCTTTAAGATATAATTTCATCACCACCCATTTCTTACGTAAGATATTCAAAATTCTACATATATTGTATAATCTAATATAATAATAAAGTGTTTATCTCATAATAATAATGAAATAACAAACTTTCATTATTAATATTATCTAAATTTTATAATATTGCAATATAGTCCGTGGGTTCAAATTTAAAATTATAAAACTAATATTCACTTTCACTATTCTAGAACTTTATTTACATTAAAACAGCTGATTCAAATACAATAACAATCCCATATACGCTAGTCGTCGCGGTATAACTGAACTGGCGACCGTGGCGTTAAATCATCATCACTCCTTCCGCTGCCGAGACTTTTCGAGAATCGTTTTTTTTTATCTTAAAGCGTTTGTTGTCGTACTGAAATGAAACAGGGTCGGCTTTGGGCAAATTTCGTAACACCGCCCCCCCTTTAATTCTGATCGTCCCGATCAGAAACATCCCCTCCATGGTAGGGAGCGAGAGTCGATCTAAATGAACCACTTTCAATTTAGCCTTGGGGTTTCGACGGATCCGGTAGACGACGTCATTAAGCCTCTTGACCACCTCGTATGGACCATCCCAGGCGGGTGTAAGCTTTGGGGATTTACCCTTGCTCCGTTGGGGGTTGTACAGCCAGACTTTGTCCCTCTCCTGGAACCCGACTGAATTGGCCATGAGGTCGTATCGCGTCTTCATCCGGTCACTGGTGGCCAACATCTGCGTTCGGGCTAATTCGTGTATTGCCAGCATGTTATGTCGGAGTTGGTCGGCATAATCGTCGATGTCTTGGGGAGGTTCTTCGGGGGAGCCAAATGCCAAGTCGCATGGTAATCGCAGCTCCTTTCCGAATAGGACCCTGGCTGGGGTCAGGCCTGTAATATTATGTACAGCAGAGCGATATGACAACAGGAATAGGGGAATATGCTCATCCCAATCATACTGGTTATTGCTGACGACCTTGGATAGGTGTTGTTCCAAGGTCCTGTTGAATCTTTCCACCATTCCGTCTGACTGATCCCCTACATCGTGCATACCTTCTGGAATAAATTCGATTCGAAGTTACGCCCCTGGTCTGAATGTAATTCGCCAAACCTGCTGAATAGTTGTTCTACTAGCACCGTCGCTACCGTAGTTGCCTCTTGGTTGGGTATTGCATATGCCTCAGGCCATTTGCTGAAGTAATCCATTGCGACCAGAATGTATTTGTTCCCCCTCTCAGACTCGGGAAACGGACCGGCGATATCGATGGCAATTCTCTCAAATGGGATGCCCACATTGTACTGCTGCATTCTGCCCTTGGTCCGGGTCTTCGGGCCCTTACTGGCGGCACAGGTGGCACATTTGCGGCACCAAGCTCTGACGTCTTCGAAATAATTCACCCAGTAGTACCGCTGGCGAATTTTGTCTAGGGTTTTATTCATGCCCAGGTGGCCTCCGGTAATTCCATCATGTACTTCGGTCAGGATGGCTGGTACCTTTTTCTTCGGAACTACCAGTTGGGACTTGGTTTCTCGTCCATCAGCGCTTTCCCAAACTCGCTTGAGCATTCCATTGTCTACTCTTAGAGAGTCCCACTGAGCCCATAACGATTTCAGCACGCTGGAGTATCTAGCTACCTCGTCCCATCGTGGCCTGGGTGCCCCTCTCATTTTGAGTGACAAGATTGGTTCGATGTCTGGATCAGCTATTTGGTCCTGGATGCACTGTTCCGTTATCCAATCTTCATTGGCCTGCACTCGGATCTGCCTGATGGAGATACCCTCTCGCTGTTCCGTCTTCAGACAATGTCCGCATTCCGCTCTACAGAGTCTTCTGGATAGGGCATCGGCGTTATTGTGCAAACGGCCGGCACGGTGTTCCACCTTGAAGTCGTATTGCTGTAATTTCTCCATCCACCTGGCCAGTTGTCCTTCCGGTGTCTTCATGTCCAGCAGCCATTTGAGTGCGGCATGATCTGTTCGGATTAAGAAATGGCGACCATAGAGGTATTTGTGGAAATGGCCAACAGCCCTTATTATTGCAAGAAGTTCTTTTATGGTGATGCAATAATTTCTTCCTGGTTTCATGAATCCACGGCTGTAGTACTCGATCACCCTCTCTTCACCATCTTGCACCTGGGATAGGACGGCCCCCAAACCGGCGTTGCTGGTCGGTGTCTATGATGAACTTGCCGGACTGTGTAGGAAAGGCTAGGATTGGGCTGGAACATAGTGCTGCCTTCAGTCGCCTGAATGATGTTTCGCAATCCTGATTCCAATGGAAGGTTTCTTTCTCAGTGGTCTGCCGATGTAGAGGGGCAGCGATGGTGGCAAATCCCTCAACAAAACGCCGGTAGTATGAACAGAGGACCAAGAGGCTTCGGAGTTCATGTTTGTCTCTTGGAACTGGCCAATCACGGATGGCTTCTATCTTGTCTTCGTTGGTGCGGATTCCTGACTCGGACACTACGTGGCCCAAAAACTGTACTTCTTTTTGGAACAAGGAACACTTCTTCGGATTGAGTCTCAGGTTGGCATTTTTAATTCTGGAGAATACTTCGTCCAGGTTCTTCAGATGGTCGTCGAATGTCTGTACATACTCCATTAGCCTCTCAAATGTAGCGGGTGCATTACATAACCCAAAGGGCATGACCGTGAACTGAAACAGCCCTTTACTGGTGGAGAACGCTGTCTTCTCTCTGTCGTTTGCGTGTAGACCAACCTGCCAATATCCACTTTTTACGTCTAGTGTGGAGAATCAACGGAAGCCTGCTAGTGTGGTCAAAGTGTCATCGATGGATAGCTGTCTTTCTTCGTGACGTCATTAAGCTTTCTGTAATCCACACAAAATCGGGTGGTTCCATCCTTCTTTTTAACTAGCACGACGGGAGCAGACCATGGGTTGATGGATGGCTCAATAACTCCACTCTGTAACATGGACTCGATGTTTTCCTTGACTGCCTGTTGTTGCCCCAATGGTAGTCGTCTAGGTGGTATTCTGATGGGTTGAGCCGTTCCGGTATCTATTTGATGCTGGATGATGTTGTTGCGGCCGGTGGTTCCATCTTGACTGTTAAAAATTTGCCAGTGCTTTGTGATAAATTGCTTGGCTTTCTTCTGGTTCTCTGGTGTCAGGTGTGTCAAATGGTCAGCAAACTGTTGTAGGAACTCTTTACTGGGCCCTGTCTCCTTCACCGACGTGTGGTACTCTTCTTCGCAATTGATGATGGTCTCTACTGGCTCGAAACAAGCTATCTTTTGACCATTGGCAATTCTGATGTCGTTGTTGGACAAATTCAGGACTCTGATTGGTATATCTCGTCCGGTTTTAACTATAGCCCGTCCAACCAAGTAGTCATGAGCTGAGTGTACGGGCTCCACCATTCCAACGCAGCTCCCAGGATTGCTGTCTAGCTGGCCATGAATAATCTGTTCCGTTCGACCGGGAATTCTAGCTGAAGATTTTGCCACAATTTTTATGGGGGTGACTGATGTGTTGACGGGCCGTGTCAATACAAATTACTCATTTAGGACCCGAAGAACATCATATCTCGGGTCGAACATAAATCTTAGCCAGCATGGATTTAGGTCCATTCCCAGTATAAAATCGTCCTCAATATTCGCTACCACACCCTATGCCGGATCATGTTGTCCCCTATCTGTAGCACGACATCTGCCTCACCCTGTATTGACATGGACTCGCCGGTGACTGTTCTGAGCTGGATGTTATTGGTAACTGGCCGAATTTCTTATGCTCTCAAAACCCTGGACTTGGCAATGGTGTCGATGGTGATGGTAACTGCTCGCCCATTGATGGTGCCTCCAATGACTAGGCTGCCGCTATCTCGGCAAAATCCCCAGATGGATACTATCCTGGGGGCTGGTGGAGGGTGAGTCAGCATTCGCCCCCTTATGCTGACTGGTTGGAGTTTCCCTGGTTCGTAAGGTCGGTTTGTTGGCTACCCCTGGTTGGTGATCGTTCCGGTAGCCTTACTCGGCAGTCACGTTGGAAGTGTCCTGTCCGTCCGCAGCGGTAACACCCTCTGGTGCCAGTTCTTTGTGACCGTTCTAATATTTTGTTCAGACCAGCCAGCAGCGCTTGAAATGGTGACTCTGACTCTTCCTGGTTGAAGGAAACTGCTCGGACCCTCGGCTTGGACATGTTCATGACGGCCTCTACTTCCAAAGCCCGAAGTAGAGCTTCATTACTCTTCTTGACGCCACTCAGTCTTAAATTTCTTTGAACTTCCACATCTCTGATGCCGTTTATGAAACTCTGTGTGGCCAACTGGTCTTTCGTTTCCTCTGGCAGGTCTGGGTAGGACAAGTGAACTAACCGTCTAATCTCTGCTTCGAATTCTTGAAGGCTTTCACCGGATTTTTGCGTTTTCCCACTGAGTAGGACTTGGTATACCTGGCTTAAGGATTGATTGTCGTATCTCTTGTCCAGAATGGCGATGATCTTGTCGAAATTGCCTTGTTCTTCAACTGGAATGCTTTGGAGGAGTTCTAGGGCCGGACCTCTTAACGAAATTACCAGAGAGGGAGATTTTTCTTGATTATCCCATCCATTAGCTGTAGCCACGGCCTCAAATTGCCGTTTATACATGGGCCAAGATAAACTGCCATCAAATGTGGGTGGTTTGCTAACGGAACCTTTGGTACTCACGGTGTGCTGGTATTTTCCTCTCTGCAAATCTTGTTGCAATTTTTTAATTGCTGTTTCGACATTATCTTGTACTTCACTGTGTACTGCGTCTTTAATTGAACTGATTTCAGCTTTTACCTGGCTTTGGATAGCACTTATTTCAAATTTCACCTGGTTCTGGATGGAATCGATGTCATCTACTTTGATTTCAAGAGTCTCCACATTACTTTTTAGGATCTTTATGTCGTCGTTTATTTCTTTTATATCTGATTCAACTATTTGCATTCTTTCATTAACTGTTTCATTAACTTGCGATACTATTTGCATTAATTGTTCAAATTGCAATTGTCTTTTTTCTTCCGTTTTGCCTTGTTTTTCTTCAAATATCTTAAATTCATTTTGTCGTTTTAATTCAGTTTGATCTTGTTTTTCTACAAATTTCGAGAATAATCCTTCCATTAAATTATGTTGTTCACTTTTCATAGTGAAAACAAGATTTTGTTGTTCGCTTTTCATCGTAGTGACAAGATTTTCTAATTCTAGTTTACGTTTTTCATCAAAAGACTTTACTAACCTTTGTTGAATTTCTTCTTGATGTTGTTTCTCCTTCTTGTCACGTTTTTCTATAATCTGTGCAATTTTTTCGTCCAGTCCCTCCGTAACCTGCTTGACTATTTTTTTGGTAGTTTCGTCCATACTACGGGTTTCCATAAATCAAATTAGGATTTTAACTGCACTTAATACTTTACTTCTGATCACCAAATTGCAATATAGTCCGTGGGTTCAAATTTAAAATTATAAAACTAATATTCACTTTCACTATTCTAGAACTTTATTTACATTAAAACAGCTGATTCAAATACAATAACAATCCCATATACGCTAGTCGTCGCGGTATAACGGAACTGGCGATCGTGGCGTGCTTCCATATAACACCAGCGTCGAATTCTCCAGTAAAATCATCATCACTCCTTCCGCTGCCGAATCTTTTCGAGAATCGTTTTTTTTTATCTTAAAGCGTTTGTTGTCGTACTGAAATGAAACAGGGTCGGCTTTGGGTAAATTTCGTAACAATATAATATATTTTTATTTTATTAAAGCTTGTTAAAATTATATAAACATATAAATACTGACTGACTTCCAGAGTTCTCGTAGAATTAGACCATTAGGTGTTTAAGGATAAAACAATTTTATAAACTCACATTAAAAATTTTCGAGGTATTATTTCTTATGTTATCATATCATACTATTATTAATACGCAAAAACCGAAACCCACTACCACTTTTTTTAAGCCTTAAAATCCTCAAAATCTAATGTTCGAAATTTGACAGCAATCGACAAAACCCCCATCATGTTGCAAAGTATAAATCTTGCTTAAATAATCGACTTTTACTTACTATGATGTATGCTCTAAAATCCTTCTTTTCTATTCATCTATGACGTTACTTTTTTATAAAAACGTTGACTTCAGACTCTATTATGTTGTGATCAAATTGAATGTGTATTTAAGAAGATGGCACATTTATAGAAGAATTCGCATGAAAAGTTTTACGTAAGTACAATTACTATTTAGAGATTCTAAAGCTAATAGATAAATTTTATTTCCGATCCTGACCAAGTTGAGTAGGTATATACATTTCTTCAGTCATGAATTTATCACAAATCTAATAATTTATTAATATTTTGGTGTATCCGTTACTGCGTTCAAAGGCAATCTTTTAAATAAATTTTAAGATGTTATCTAAAATAGCAGTCAGTCAAAAATTGTTTAATGTTCTTTTAACACATGTGGTATATATGTTGCAAATATATTCTTACTTATTTATCTAATAATAGAATACATATAATGTTTGTTTATTTTATCATTTTGTCGAAATTCCATTTTGAGGTTTTGGCATCTACAAATCGATTGTTAGGGAAAAATCGTGTTACCGAGAAAGACGAAATTGTTACAATTATGCTATGAAAAATTCTTTCAATGCAAATTGATGTGTAGGATCTTATAAAAGTTTTATTACTGTTTTTCTAGCATTATATTTTTATAGCTGAACTTTACAAGATTTAAAGTAAAAAGTGCTGGTTGGGTCATTTTTGGATGGGTAAAAAGTTATGTGTTTTCATATTAATTTGAGGCAATAAATTTGTCTTGAGATTCGTTAAATAGGCTTATATAAATAGACTGAGGTATAAGGCGTTGTAGATTACAATTATACAGGGTGATTCCAGATATGTTAGAAACGAAATGTTTTATTGGGTGGTCTAGTTGCACGTTCAGACTGTTTGGAATATTGAGTGGAGTGCAATTATAGTTATACAGAATGGTTAGAAAAAAGAATTATATAGGATAGCCTATTAGCGGTTGCATTTACAGGATACTTGGAATATAGGGCGCAGCGTAAAATCATAGTTAAACAGGGTGGTGCAAAAAATATTATATATGGATACATATACAGGTATTTTGGAAATATGCTGGAGAAGAATAATAAATAAAAAGAGTAATACAGTGTGGTTTAAAAAATGCAACATTTTACAGCCCACAAGCAGTTGCATATATAGGATAAATGCAATATAGGGTGAGAGGAATTATAGTTATACAGGGTAAATGTATAGGGCATATATTTAATGATTGAAATTTAGGGCGTACTAAAATTATAGTTACAGAATGTAGTTAAAAAAAATTTAGAAACTACAAGAGTTAATATAATCCATTAGTGATTGAATTTACAGGGTTCGTGGAATAAAGGGCGCAGGGCACAGTAGAATTACAATTATACGGGGTGTGCAAAAAACACACAGGGACGCATATACAAGGTGGTGTAAATATGTGCTGGAGTAGGGTTAAAGTTATACTGTGTGGTTTAAAAATATTAGAATAAAAATGCAACATTTCATATCCCACAAGCAGTTGCATATACAGGGTGAGTTTTTTTTTGATGATCAGTATGGGGATCTCGGAAACTAGCGGAGATAGAGCAATGGTTAAATTGGGAAAGATTTGAAGTTTTACTGGCCCAATTTTATGACACTTTCGTATTTTTGTAAAAAGTCGTGGCTTACTAGATATTTTGAAAAAACGAAATTCTGTCGATTTAGTCAAATCCCTCTAACTCCTTTGTTTTTGATTTTATAAAAAAAGTGTAAATATCAAAATTGAAGGAAATTGTATCCCAAATATGATTGTCATATCCTCGTTTGCGTGACAGCTCACGTTTTCTTTTTTTGAATGGAAACCATAGTTGGCTATGACCTCAAAAAATCGGATATTTTTAGAGCTTTTCAACGATGTAATACTCCATATAGTTATTCATAAAAATAACGGAGTTATGGATGCTATTCTCTCTTATTTTCAATTTTAACGTAGGTAGCCATGAAAAAGATTGTTTTCACTTTGACGTTTCCTCATTTGAGAGTAATTCTATTAGTAGTGCTGAATGGACAGTCTATATTGACAACTTTTCGTGATAAAATGAAATATTCTGACGAAGAAAAATTGAATATGATGGAATGTTATATCATATGCCATAAAAATTCAGTTAGTGCAGCTGAGGAATACTTTCATAGATATTTTAGTCGTCGTCAACCTGCTCTATGTAAATTTAAGTGGCTTTACGATAGTTTACGCAGATATGGATCTTTTACTAAACCACCAAAGGAACGTAATCAAATTAACAAAGCAGCACAAATAAATGTTTTGGCAATGATAAATCAAAATCCATCTACATCAACTCGTGAGATTGCGGCAGAAGCTGGCACACCTCAACGAACTGTAGTTAAGGTACTAAAAGCGCTCAAGTTCCACCCGTACAAACTTTCAGTATCTCAAACTTTGCCTGCTGGTGACGAACATCGACGTATTTTGTTTTGTACATGGTTTAAAGACATGTGCCTTGACAATCCACAGTTTCCATTAAAGGTGTTATGCTCAGATAAAACTAGATTTACTAACTGCGGTATGTTCAATAGACACAATGAGCATATCTGGGCTAAAGAAAACCCTTTCCATGTAGAATAAAGACGACCCCAGATAAAATTTGGTTTTAATGTTTGGTGTGGTATCATAGAGTCTTCTACTATTCTGAGGCCTTTTATCTATGACGAATCACATACTGGGGGCGCTACTTGCATTTCTTGCAATACACTTTTCAAGACATGTTGCATAATTTGAATTTTAGAACTCGTTTAGTAATTGAGTGGTTCCAACAGGATGGAGCACCTGCTCATAACTCGCTATTAGTAAGACAACAGATTAGATAATATCTATCCAAACTCTTGGATAGCAAGAAATGGCCCACGCGAATGGCCACCCCGGTCTCCCGATTTGGCAGTTATAGACTTCTATTTATGGAGTGCGCTAAAAAACAAAATATACAAAAGAAAGTATGAGACAGTTGGTGACCCAAGGAAAGCGGTATTACAAACTATTGAAGAAATTGATAGGCGGTCTGTGAGGAAAGCGGTAATGTCAATCTTAAAAAGATTGTCTAAATAACAATGGTGGACTTTTCGAACATAAATTGTAACCATTATTATGCACTTTAATTTCTTAAGTTTTTAGTAAGTACCTACTTATTTAGCTTTTTTGTTATATCTGATATACCTAATAAAAAAATCGTTCAATGTTTTTTGGAATAGTTATTAATAAATCATTTTATTTCATGGCTAACGTTAAAAGTGAAAATAAGAGAGAAAAGCATCCATAACTCCGTTATTTTTATGAATAACTATATCGAGTATTATATCGTTGAAAAGCTGTAAAAATGTCCGATTTTTTGAGGTCATAGCCAACTATGGTTTCTATTCAAAAAAAGATAAGTTTGTGTCATATCTCTAAAACGAGAGCTGTCACGCAAACGAGAACATGACAATCATATTCGGGATACAATTTTGATATTTTCACTTTTTTTATAAAATCAAAAACAAAGGAGCTAGAGAGATTTGACTAAATCGACAGAATTCCGTTTTTTCAAAATATCTAGTAAGCCATGATTTTTTTCAAAAAGTGTCATTAAATTGGGCCAGTAAAACTTCAAATCTATCGCAATTTAACCATTGCTCTATCTCCGCTAGTTTCCGAGATCCCCATACTGATCACAAAAAAAAAACTCACAGTGTATAAAATAGATGCAATATAGTGTGAGAAGGATTATTACAAAAAAAGTTCAAAAAGGAAATGGTATATTGGGTAGCCAGCCCATCATGAGTTGCATATATATGATGTTTGAAATATAGTTATAGAAGATAGTTAAAAAAATTAAAAACAAAAAAAGTAAATATTGTGGCTCATAGGCAGTCCCATATATAGAATGGTTGGAGTGGAATTATAGTTTTACCGGGTTAAAAAAATATGATGCGTGGTCCATGAGCAGTTGTATATACAGGATAGTCCAGAGTAGAATTACTATAGTTACATAGGGTGGTTAGAAAAATAGTTAGCAAACATTTTTATATTGGCTACTCCTTTAGCAGTTATATATAAAGGGCGATGAAAATATATTATGAAATGGAATTATTATAATGAGTAGTTTAATAAATGTCAAAGAATTGAAATTAAACTGAAACATTTCATCTTGAGAAAAAAAAGTTTTTACAGCAAATGTCCGATTGTATGGATATATGTACCAAAATTTTTGATGAATTCTTGAATTTACGAGTAAAGTTCGGTCACCCATGTACTATTTATTAAATGTAGAAATGGATATTAAACAAGTATTAGTAATAAATTAAAACAAATTATTTTGCAATTTCTAGATATACGATTTCTTCTTCATAAGTATTCAATATTTTCAAATGGAATTGTGATTTACCATTATTCTATTTTCTATGTTATTCTACCGGTTAAAAGCTGAATTATTTAATTATAAAAAATTTCGCGGTAACTAAATTTTTGTTATTAATTTCCACTTACTGTTTCTTTTCATATTAATTTGAGAATTATGAATTTCAACACAAATAAAGTCACATTCATTATATAGGAACAAGAAGTTGAATTTCATTACTCATTGACACAATGGGTCGAATTTCGACCACAGGCGATTCTAGTTTTAAGTAAATTTATGTAATAAATAAGTGTTTGGGTATTATTATACTTAATTAATAGTTAATTTTACAACTATATGTATTTATTCTCTTCGAGGTGTCATTCCTCGCGTCTTCAAATATATGTATTTATGTTTGATAATGATTAATCAAGTTGAATCAAAACAGTTAATTCAGGCATATGAGATTTCTAAGATATTAGCAGACACCCATACACCCTAAAATATGTTACGTCATTTATGGATGGTCCCTTTTTTGTGGCTGAGCACAATACTATATTTGAATGTTTGAGCAGAATTGGGTATTTTATTTTCTCTCAAAATGTAGGACATACAAGAACTTCAAATTGGGTCTTTCTGCATCTATAACGTGAGTGACACATGTGTTTAAGTCCCCACTAGGATATATTTTAGCAAAAGGGGAGAGTCAGTGAGCTACTATCCTTGGTAGCATAAATGCACCAGCAAGCTATATCCCACCTAAGTCATATTTCCAAGAGCAAGAATGACTACAACTTAAGGGGTGCAGGATATATTAGTAAATATTAAATTAATTAAATTCAATTAACTGCAAGAAATTTGTAGAGCGAACACGAAAATATGATCAACTAAGATCAAAGTAATGACCTATTCAGGTCAATATTCTGCCAGATCTAAGATAGTGGTTAATAATGAAATATTAGAAGAGGTATCACATTTTAAATATCTAGGTTGCGATATCTCACATGATCAAGACAATGACATTGAAGAAAATCTTAGAAAATATTCATTTATGGAATCCAGGAAAGAAACACAAAGTTTTATACTACTACTAGCCGTCACCCAACTTATGAAACATATGGGTTATTCTATATAATTTTTTTTAAACTTGTTTGAACCACCCTGCTTCCCCATAAATCCACCAATTGCGAATATATTTCATCCAAACTGCAAGTACTTATGGGCCACCCAATATAAGAATTTTATTCGACATTTTTTGAATCACCTTGAATAACTGTAACTCTACTTCACCCTATATTGCAACCAACCTGCTGCTGCTGATTATTTGTCACCCAATATAACTTTTTGAACACCTGACTATAACTCTTCTCTAGCCTATATTTCAGCTATGCAACTGCTAATGGTCTACGCTGTATACAATTATCGCTGATATTTTTTGAACGACCGTTTAAAGTAAAATTTCTCTTTACTCTATAATTTAATCAAACTTTATATGCAGTTTTTTCTCACATTGTGGTAAACACACTCTAAAACTATAATCTTGCTTCTCCCCATATTTCCGATATTCCATATAGTAGAATGCAGCTGTTTATGGTCTACCCCATATAACATTTTTTTAAACTTTTTTATCCATCCTAACAGAAATGATGTGGAACCTTTCGTGAGTCACAAATATAAAAACACAGTTTTTCATCCTAATACCAAACTTTTATTTAAACCCTCACCCAAAATGCAACTGCTTATTGGCCACCCTATGTAACAATTTTATTCAAAAAAAAAATTAACTGCTTTGTGTAACTAACTCTACTTTCATCTACATTAAAACCATCCCGTATACACCGCTGCCAAGTGACTATAAATCTACTCCACCCGCTATTTCAATCACCTTGTATTTGCAACTACTTATCGGCCTCCTAGTATAAATTTTTTTACCACCCTGTATAACTACAAATCCATCAATGTCAAATTTATTTCACCAAAACCGCAACTGCTTATGGGGCATCGAACATAACAATTTTGTTCAACATGCTTTTGAATCACCTTGTATGTGTTACAACTACCCTGTATACGCTACTGCTTATTGATCAACCAATATAACATTTTTTAAACAATTATCATAACACTTCTTCACCCTGTTTCAACTATCCTATCTTTGCAACTTATTATGAACTACGCTATTTCACATTTTTTCCTTGTATTTTTTTCAAGATATATTAAAGTATAATTTCTCCCACACTTCATTTAAACCACCCTTCATTTACAACTTTTTCTAACCTTGTTTGAATGACACTGTATAACTTTAACTTTACTGCGCACCATACTTCTATATATGCAAGTGCTATATAACAAAATTTTTCTAGCATTTTTTACCCACCCTGTATAATTCTAACTGTAAGTCACCCTATATTTCAACAACCTTTTATATGCAACTACTTATTTGCTACCAAATATAACATTTTTGTACGACCCTGTATCCTTAAAAGCCTACCCCACCCTATATTTCAACCACCCGGTAAATGGAACAGCTTGTAGATCATACCATTACTTTAAAATATTTTTAAACCCACCTGTATAGCTGTAATTATACTCCGCTACATATTTCAACCATCCTATACATGTAACTACTTGAGGATATAAAACAAGTGTTTAACCGCAACATAAACTATAATTCGACTTCATGTTATATTTCAAACACCCTGTATAAACAACTGCTTCTAACATTTCTTTAACCCATTTCATAACTATAGTATCTTATGAACATATTTCAAAGTCCAAACTGCTTACCTAAGACATTTTTTTAAGTTTTTTTATTCACTGTATAAATATTGTTTATGGCCCACTCAATATAATTTTTTGGGCCAACCCGTTTAACTAATTCCACTCCCCCTTATTTCTACCACATCGTACATATCCAGCTGCTTATAGGACACGAAATATAAGTTTTTTTAGATTTTTTAAATCCATGTAATTCTGCTCCGCTCTAAGTTTCCTATATACAGAACACCCTGTAAAATTACGCTTGATATATGTTGATTTTTGTTAAATCGAAAAATGTTACATTTGCACGTTCCGAATTTTGAATAAAAGCTAAGCTGATGCCAGTATCTAATATTTTGTGCGTGCGTTGGAACCAATTGAGTAATTGAATTACCCAACATGGTAGAAGTTTTTTCGCTATATCTACCTGGTCTATCAATTTAAAGAGATAAAATGTCTACCAGATTTTAAGTCAAACTATAGGCTTCGCAACAAAAAAAGATTCAGCAAAATCAGTTAAGTAGTTCTTACGTGATGCCCGAACAAACAAACAGATAAACTTACAATTTTATTAGTATAGATGAAGAAAGATGAAAATAGTTACAAGGTTGAGAAATAAAGTTCTTAAGAAGGGTAAAGGTTGCACGCGTATGGATAGAATAAGAAATGGCATAAAGAAAGAATTACAAAAATAGAAGAGAGCATGTAGAAAGAATGCAAGATGATAGAATCCATACGAAAGTGTTGAACTATAAATGTAGAGCCAGAAGAAGTATTGGTAGACTAAGAAAAACATGGTTACCGTCACAGGTTGGATAACAATAATTATTTGAAGAATATATGTTCTTTGGCTAATACAGTTTTGCTTGACCGTGACAATCATGCTTGTCATTGTTCTCTATCTGTAGACAAATAACGTGTGTTGTTAAAATGGACTCCAATGGTTTATTTTACACCACTCATTAATATGGCGTTTGTGAAGTTCAATTTACAGAGAAAGATCAGAAGGGCTTTCAGATAAGTGAAATTTGGCCTTATACCCTAATGTTTTAGGTAAAGGTAATGTGGATGTGTAATTATGTCGACGAAAAAACGACTCCAATGGTGTGGTTATGTTAAAAGAGCAGCATCAGACTGATGGATTTCGAAAATATCGAATTGGGGTCCGATAAGAACGGGAAACAGAGGTAGACTCCGAAGATCATTCAAAGACGACGTAAACAACGTCATAAAAAGGATAAATCCCGAAGGCCGGGATTTAAATAATAAGGAAAATTGGATTGACCCGTTAAGAGAAGGCAGGCAGTGTCAGCTGTAAATAACCCTGACATTTATTTGTATATGTGTACATCATCATCACCATCATTGTACCAATATTTCATGGTATAGCTTCTCCATATTCTTTTCTCATTTCTTTACTTGTGCTTCTGTTCTTAGCTTTTTGGGACCAGTTTATGCACGTTATTTTCCGATGTAATAGTCCCATCTTATATTAAGGCATTCCCTTGGTCGTTTTACACCTCTGGGAGATCTCTGACTGGTTTTTAGTAACCACCTGTATTTTTTTTCTTGAGATAGATTGACTATGGGCGGATCCAACGGCCTACAAGAGCCTCAAAATTACCAAATTTAATATTAAAATGAAAAATTGTTGACTCTGAAAGCCTAAAAAGGTAACTTCTGTGGGTTTTAACCTTAGAACGGCTATTTTTAATGAAATAACAGAAGAAATCTTGATTTATAATTGTCTTTAGTACGGGATATCCCCCCCAAGCAAGAAATCGCCCCCTTGGAAGCACGTGTCTGGATCCGCTCTGAGATTGGCATTATAGATTTAAACACTAATGAGTTTTGCCCGAATATCATCCATGCTAGTTTGAGCTTTGTGTTTATTTCTGGTAGTAGCAAACCTGATATATGTTTTGAATGTATCGGTATATATAGTCTTTCATTATTTCCAGGGTTGTATTATTTAGTATGATGTACTAAATATCTACTAATTGGTTGTATATATTATCTGTTTTATTGATTATTATTATGTTTAGGCCTATTTCATTACTGATTGCGTTGAGTTATGTTATCTGTTGTTGACGTTTCTTTAAATTTTTGGCAATTAAGTCAATATCATCGGCAATCTCAGATGATTGATGAAATTCTCTTAATTGCCAAAAACTCAACAACAGCACAAAGTAAAAATTGTAAACAATAAAAGATGTTCACTTGGTGTAATTTAATTATTTACCTATCGAGTCAGTGCCAAACAAATATAAAATCCTGTATTGCTTACATACCTAGTACTGTTTCAAACTATAATCTTGCTTGGCACCCACTTCAAAAATATTCTCGATAGGTAGGTAATTAATTTGCACAGAATGAGCACCTTTTATTGCTTAAATTCTATACTTTGTGTGTAAGTACCTAATAACAGTGAATATTCGAAAAATATGTCACAAATATCATTCAGAAAACAACAGTGAATATAATACTAATTGTATAATGGTATGATTAGTTAATTATTTTCGACTTTGAAGTCGTTTTATTTTCAGGTTTTTTGTTCTTTTTTGAGATGTGTTAATTTCTTTAAATATTTTCTTTTCGGCTTTTTAGTTCTATTTTGAACTCGTGTAGTTTTTATTATTTATTTTTATATTGTGCGAGTATGTATAAACTTTACTAGACCGGGACCAGGAACGGGACGAGGTAGCACTGAAAGCCCTCACAGAGTGATACATTTTCGTTAAAATGGCATGTGACAGTTATAATAGCAAAATGAGCTTCGTATGCTTTGACTTAATAAGCCTATATGTGTTTCATTAAATTATTATTACTTTTCGCACTTTAGTTAATAATTTTGTTTACTATGCTAAAATATGTGAAATCACCTCGTGACCGTCCGTAAGTAGGTTTGCCACATTTCTGAAATATTTAACCGGTACACCGTAATGCCCCTCAGCGTCGTAGGTATTCTAGGGTACCATGATTTTTTTTATTTCAGAGGGTAGAGGGTAGTTTCTTCTTAATTTTATGTTAATGTTTATAAGTTACTTAATTGGCTAGGTGTTTTTTTAAGTCTTTTTTGGTTTTAATATTTAAAAATTTTCACAAACAAATCCGATATTAAATTCATGTCATCAAGGCTTTCACTTCAGAATCCTCAAACCCCGGTGATCAGTCGTCAATTAGTTGTTTATCACAGAAAATACTCTCTCAGCTGGTGCAGATGACCCAGATAAGCAGAAGGCATACTCAACAATCCTGATCAGATTGCTATATGATTCTCCTTGAAGTGATCAAACAGCCTGAGCCATTTTTCTTCACTTGAAGTAATCACATCTCTGACAGTCTCCACTTTCTTTCACTCTTCCCAATTTGACTACAAATACATCTATGTAAGCACATCTTCATCATTACAGCTGATCATTGTTTATTTTCGTATCGGGCATATTAAGAAGACTACAATTAATAAGTGCAGCAGATGTTTCGGCGTATTTCCAATCAACATCATTTGTTTTGGTCAAATTGACCTAAGAAAACTATTTAGCGTTTCCAAAATTATTCTCCAAGAGGTCCAAACATGCCATACATCTTTCACAAAAGCGATCAAATTCTTCTTTCACCCTATTACAGACATACTCAACCAGATTCCTATAGATGTGCTTTGCGCCCATAGGGGCAAATTTGAAGCCTTTCTTTCTACCAGGAGCTATATGAGATTCAGCAACCTTAATAGCTGTAGTGTTATCTTTTTCCATTCCCGGGATGGCTTTGTTAAATAGTGCAAACTGTCCGTATTGTTGATGGACACAGTTTTTGGTCTATAAAAACGCTAACGGACCTTCAAAATTCTGTCAAATGAGTTCCCGCACGGGCATCATTGGTAGGAACGAGGTGTTCCGATTATAATTAAGTTTTCGATATTCTATCTCGGCATATTCACATAATTCTTTTTGTTTGGCTGTGTATATGTGGAAGTATTTATAAATGTTCACCAATAAGGCCTCTATATCGATTGGGGACTATCTACTGCAATTGTGTACAATGATCCACATCCGATTTCATTGAATTCCCGTCCTAGGCTATTCTTGAGTAGATGGAAAACATTGGTTTTCCCTGCTCTTTTCACACGAGTAAACGACTTGGCTTGTTTTTGTTTGGTTTACTTCATGAAGATGACAACTAAGAGTTGTTGAAACGGCGTGTTTTAAATAAAGGTTTTGTGTTATGGTTCAAAACTGTGTTTTTTACATTTCGAAATAAAAATGTAAATATAAATTCAACAGAATTTAGTTCACTTATCACTAATTGATTCTCCTTAATTCCGTTTGTAAACAGATTCAAATAATTTACATGTATTGTAAAATGCTTAATTATCTTCTACAATATGAGAATTACGTTATGGTAAGGAACGAAAGTCCAAACCATTTCCTGTAATATTCTTGATGAACGTATTTTCAAACCAACTAACTTTCCCAAAATTAATTCAGACACTTTTGTTAATATTTATTCAAAATGAATTCAAACAAACTTCATTAATACACAAGCATCTGTTATACAAATCCTTTCTATCCTTCTTACATTTCCTGAGAGATTTGCATGAGGCTGGCGATATCAAGAGAGAGAGAGTCAGCCCGACCCTGAAATGTATTTACGGGAGCATAGAGCGAAACAAAGGCCAAACGGGTTCGGGATCCGACTCGCAAAACAATCACTCTTACGTCATTGCATATATTTATCCACCTACGGAAAACGGAGGGAATATTTGGATAGAGATGGCTCGCTCTGGCTATATTTATTAGGAAGGATACACTTTTCCGCTCTAAGTGACGAGAATTGAATAGGGATTGACTCTCGACGATGCAAAGGTTCGGCCAGACGATTAAATTGAACGATAATGGAATTTTAAATGTTGATACGTGGGAAGGAATAGCATCGTTTTTAACGGAAGTAATTCATAAGACAATGTACCGTATTTAGAGTTTTTCAACCTTGAAGAAGATATTAAATTTTAATATAATATTTAAAAAGATTACTGAATACTTTTTGGCAGTTATCTAAAGGACATTTATTAAATATTGAAATTTTCAATGAACACATATAATATGAATTTTCAGTGATTGGCAGCATTTTCACTTCGGCCACTGTCTCAACGTTGAAAATATAGATTCTCGCGGTCAAATGCACAGTTTTACGAATCTGAACAACTTCAATTTTTCTAAATTACTTAATAAAATATTTCAATAATTATCAGCCTTTTCCTTTTATTCATTTCTGAATACAGGCTTTCCTCTTTCTTTACCATTGGGCTCTATCCTACGCTTTCGGATCGACATGTTCTCTTTATATCATCCGCCATCGAAGGCGCTCCATGGATGTTTACCCAAATAGGGTCTTCATTTCAGGACTGTCCTGGTCCATTTTTCCGTCTTATCTCTTGCTACTTGGCCCGCATTTCCATTTCCATTTCTCTATTGCTTTGGAAACGTCTTTTATTTGATTATTATTCTTATCCAAGGACTTTGTTCAGTAATCTTTCCGTTTTATGTTCAAAATTTGCACTTCATTGCGCTTTGCGTTAATTTTTGTTATATATCTATTCTACGGCCTTATTTTCCATCTGTTTCTATTGAAATTTGTGCTCTTAATAGCCTGTGATCACGAATTTTTTTATGTATGTTCTCTGATATTTCGTTATAAAAGGGTTCCTTAATAAGTATGGGGTTAGTTTATAACAATGTATATTTTTATCTAAATTCATGGTGATGGTTTAACGATTAAGGATTATGCTAACTTTATGATATTTAGCGTTATTTTTGTATTATAAAAAAACATAGTCCACATTGCCTTTCATTGTCTGAGCCTTTGTAAGTAAGCGACCAGATTTGAGTATTATACGTTCTTAACTCTCACATCTTATTTCCAAGACCAGATGATTTCCTATTTAATTTTATTAAATTTTTCTTTCAGTTTATAGAGGTCGGTCTTCCTATTAAAGTAAGAACTAGATTTTGAGAATCTCACTTCCTCGGTCCTCGTCTATCAATCCACCTCACAGCAAACCGGTTCTTGGAATACTTACGAACAGGATATGCAAAGTGTGAAGATTGACCATATTGTTGAAACCAGATTTGGAAAACATTTCGACAAGGGCAGGTAAAATTTGAAATCTTATAAAATCCAAATATCGTTGTCCTGTCAAAGTTTTTTTGAAGAAGAACTGGCCAATGATTCTGCCCATATGGGCAAGGAGAGTTTGCTCTGCTTCGAAAACTATAAATTTCTCAATTCACGGTGCAATGTAGGCAAAACGTGGCTTCATACAAAAAATTAATGGGATGAATAAATAGTGGCTTAAATATCTTCAGTCAGTTCCTTCACTAGCAGGAGTTTTTAGATATAATAATACCAAAAATAGAGAATAATATTATGAGATTTTTTCCATACCTAACAAAACATTAAGCTTTCGGTTTTCGTTGATCTTAGAGCGCGTTAATCAAATTATTTACTTACACTTAAATAAGCCACAATTAACTAATTAATTAGTATCGTTCCTAAGGATAAATTGTATCTCGACCACGGCCAATTATAGTCAATTTTTTGTAGTCCCATAAGAAACAGAAACAGCAAACCGTCTCTTTATTTCCTTCCTTCTGATTATTGACTAGTAATCAATACCTATTGTAACGTTTTTATTTTCACACTTCCGTTCAGTTCTTGGGTTTATACAAAACACAATTTATATTCACATAACTATTTACAATTTATTTCTACTTAGCTATAAGACCGTCGAATACTGAATGAATCCATCGCCAGCTGTCCGTATTGTAATGTTTTTATTTTCACACACGGAATCTGTTCAGTTCTTGGATTTATTTAAAAACACAGTCCAACTCACTCTAATTTATTTCCACTACTTAAACATAATTTATATTCACAGAAACTATTTAAATTTTATCTTAACTATACAATACGACCTTTGAAAACAGAATGAATCGCATCGCCAGCTGTCCGTATTTATTTATTTCTCTTGGAATTATTCTGGCAAGTCAACGAACTATCGGGAAACTTTTTTCATGTGTTCTGGAAGCTTTAAGGGAATTCCCAGTAACGGCAGCGGTCGGCCTGTTGAGAGACAAACATTTCGGATTCCCAGAATTATCGGAATAATGTCCCTTCCACGAATTGGTTGATGGCCGATTGCAACAGCTGTCGGATGAATTCTCGTAACATTGCCCCCTCCTTAAGAACATTTCGACCCGGAATGTCCTAGAATCCTTCCTGGTGTGACGATAGTTGCAGGACTCTCCATTTCGACAATGGGAAGTTTGGTGGAAGTAACAGTCAACGGTCTTCGAATCTGGGCTGCGAATACTGAGACAGCATACCAGGATGTCGATGCCACTGAATCGAAAGATTGTTTCCATCATACTTCTCCCCACCCTTCAATTCAGTCCATCCAACCCGCAGGCTATCTTTGGGACCGCCAATTTCATCAGATTCTTCTCCATTCATCACATTCCTCAATTCTACCAGAGTCTTCCAAAGATCGCTGTATGATGGCTTGTCCTGCGAGCATGTTTTCGTTACCAAATAAAAGATGTCTTTGGTACCCACTGGTTGTTTATCTTCGAGATGAAGGATCTTCCCTACCACTGGATCTTGCTCCCGTAGCTTCTGGAACTGACCGTACTTTTTGGCAAACACCTTGGCTATTCCTCTGGACATCCGGAGATCTCGAGCCACACAATGAGCCAAGGCATATTCTATGGGCATCTCAAACAGGTCTCGGTGTTCCTCTATCGTTACGTCGTGGTGCACTTTCTGCCCATCAGAGTACAGTGCCATAAACTGCTCGAAGGTCATCTCGTCATCGGATGGTTGGATGCTGCGGATTTGGGCTTGGTCAACTTCGAAGTCATGACTTCCGGCATAAGGTGCTAACCTGTTGAAATGTACCACCTTTGGTTTTCCTCGAGGTAGCTTCTTTATTCTGTAGACAACATCGTTGATTTTCTTCACAATTTGGTACGGCCCCTCCCAAGATCTCTGCAGCTTGGGCGAATATCCACGACGACGTTGCGGGTTATACAACCAAACAAGATCATCAATTTGGAATTCTCCGCCCTCGGCTTTGATGTCATAGGCTTCCTCCATTCGAGCACTGGCATTTTCCATATTTAACCGGACTCGTTGATCGATATCGTTCATCCTTTGACGTAGCTGGCTGACATAGTCTTCACATGCGGTCTCTTCTCCTGGAGGACATCCAAATTTCAAATCGCATGGTAGTCTTAATTCTTGTCTCGTAATAATACTGGCCGGAGTCTTACCCGTGGACTCGTGCACAGTCGAATGATATGCCATTAGAAACAAGTGCAGATACTGGTCCCAGTCTCTTTGGTGGTCAGAGACTACCTTTGACAAATGGTGGTTAATTGTTATATTCATCCGTTCTACCATTCCATCTGATTGAGGGTGTAATGCTGTCGTCCGCGTTTTATTGATCTTCAGAAGTTTGCAGACATCTTGAAAAAGGGTAGACTCAAAATTTCTACCTTGGTCTGAGTGCAACTCCAAGGGAACACCAAAACGACTGATCCATTCCTTGACAAGGACATCGGCAACGGTCAAGGCTTCTTGATTCGGCAAGGCATACGCTTCTGCCCATTTACTGAAATAGTCCATCACCACGACAGTGTACTTGTTTCCAGAGTCGGATTCAGGAAATAGACCGGCAACATCAATGGCTATTCTTTCGAATGGACTGCCCACGTTATATTGCTTCATGGGAGCTTTTGGTCGCTTCTGAGGCCAACTACTTACTGCACAAACAGTACATTTTCGGCACCAGTCATTGACATCCACTTGGCAGCTTACCCAATAGAAGCGTTCTCTCAACTTCCTCAGGATTTTCGTTACTCCAAGATGTCCTCCAGTTGTACCATCGTGTAGTTCTCGTAAAACCCCTTGTCTCCTATTTCTGGGGACTAGAATCTGTTTTCTGTCGTTTCCCTCCTCTGGAGTTTCCAGAACGCGCTTCAGAAGTCCATTTTCCAGGATGAGAGAGTTCCACTGAGCCCAGTACGACTTTAGGTTAGAGAGTATCGGGAAATCTCCTGCCACGTAGGTTTGCGGTCTTCTTCCTTCCACCGGATAACTTCTTTTAACTCCGGATCCAATTTCTGGTCTTCCTGGATCTCCTCAGATTGCCAATGGTCACCGATGGCGGTAGTTCTACAGAGAACAGCCCCTTTTTCTTCAGCTCGCTGACAATGTGTGCAGTCATCAGGGCATGGTCTCCTCGATAGGGCATCAGCATTCTTATAGCTTGTTCCAGCTCGATGTTCAGTCTCGAAGTCGAATTCTTGCAACCGCTCAATCCACCTGGCCACTTGTCCTTTGGGGTTTTTAAACTGCAAGAGCCACTTCAGTGCTGCATGATCAGTCCTCAGGAGGAATCTTTTACCATAGAGATACTTGTAGAAATGTTCTACCCCCTTTACCACAGTCAAGAGTTCCCTGGGGGTAACGCAGTAATTCTGGTCAGGCTTGCTGAGGCTCTTGTTAAATAGCCGACGACTTTCTTCTAACCGTCTTGGATTTGCGAAAGCACCGCACCAGTTCCGACATTGCTTGCGCCGCTATCCAAAACGAAGTTTCAAACTGGCAAAGGATAATTTAAGACGGGGGCACTCGTCAATGCTCTTTTCAGTCTCTCGAATAATCGTGGGCACTCCTTGTCCCACTGGTATTGTACCTTCCCCTCTGTGAGTTTGGTAAGTGACTTGGCGATGTTGGCAAATCCGGCTACGTACCGACGATAGTACGTGCATAACCCCAGGAAACTTCATAACTGGTGAATATCTTTAGGTATCGGCCATTCCTGGACAGCTTTAATTTTCTGTTTATTAACAGCTACTCCTTCTGTGGAAACCACATGTCCAAGATATTGCACCTCTTCTTGGAACAGCTGACACTTCTTCGGGCTTAACTTTAGTCTGGAACTTCGAAGTCGCCGAAATACCTCCTCCAGGTTCCTCACATGGTCTTCCAACCACGATAATGTCGTCAAGATACACCAGGCATGTTTTCCATGAAAGCCCTTTTAACACTGTTTCCATCAATCTTTCAAACGTTGCTGGAGCATTACACATCCCAAACGGCTTCACCGTGAATTAGTTAAGTCCTGAGCCGATGGTAAAAGCTGTCTTTTCTCGGTCTTCTTTAGCAAGTTCTACCTGCCAATAACCGCTCTTCAAGTCCAGGGTGGAAAACATCTTCGATCCAGTCAACGTATCTAGGGTATCCTCTATTCTTGGAAGGGGATAGCTGTCTTTCTTTGTAGAGTGGTTTAATTGCCGATAGTCCACGCAAAATCCAAGGCCTATTGGATGGTTCAATAACACCTTCTTCTTCCATTTCGCGGACTATCCTGACGGCTTAATCTCTTTGAGCTAGGGCTAGTCTTCTCGCCGACTGTCTAATAGGTTGAGCGTCCCCTGTATTAATTTTATGTTTCACAAGTTCGTCCCCTTTTGCCATTCCCTACATCGAAGATATCCTGGTAGTTTCTAACGATGAACTTCAATTTTGCTTTCTGGTTTAGTTTCAAATTCTTAGATAAATCGTTGATGAGTCTTTCCAGTTCCTCAGATGTTTACCTATTTCTGCATGCTGTGTGCTTCTGACTGCAGAGGAAACTGTTGAACAATGGCCCAATGTTGTTCCTTTCTTTAGCACAACCGAAATTCAGGTTCATTACTTTTACGGGCACAATCTCCTTAACACGAAACAGAGTCTTCCCCAGAATATTTACATCCTCTGCCAAGATTGCTCGAAGCATTATGTTGGCTTTCCCATGGAGCACCACTTCTTCGATGTTCACTCGCGGAATTCCCTCTTTAAAGTTTAATTCGAATCCCTTGGAGCTCATGACATCCATTCCCAAGATGACTTGGTGTTCGAAGTCCGCCACTAATGCCCAATGTTGCAATGCTGTATTTCCCAAAACCATTTCAACCTCTATTTCACCATAGACCTTAGCTGATTCTCCTGTCGCTGTTCGCAATTGCCGCTTTGTTGACTTTATCATGGTTTCATTTAAAACAATGCCTTATGACTGTTTTATTAGCACCAGTATCCAGCAACATTGAACATTGCATCTTGTTAATAAGGCCATCTACACTGTTCACCTGGTTGCGTAGCGAAGCGACATATGCGTTGGTAGTTGGGACTTGTTGGTTACAGGTCGACGATGGTCCGTTTACATTGACTTTCTTTAGTTTCCCCGACGAGGAAGTCTGGACTCCGTTGCTCTCCTTGCAACGACTCTGGACATGTCCTACCTTACGTCACTTCCGTCATCTCACTAGTCCTTTTTCGGTAAGGACTTCTTCTACTATCTTCCTTGCAGGGGCCCTATCATTTCCGCCGTCTTCTGACTCTCCTTCAATGATTCGGTCTCTGCCCTGACCTCTACAGATATTTTTCGCAGCCTCAAATTCCAGAGCTCGAGCCATTGCATCCACTAATTGAGTCGGTCGAGCTAGGATTAATGCTTGTCTGGCTTCGTGGTCCCGAAGTCCATTCAAAAAAGGCTTGCACTGCTAACGTTTCTATTACATTTTCCGGTGTGACTGAATAGGCACGGCGAATCAGACGGGCAATATCAGCTTCAAACTCTTATAGGGACTTATTTGATTTCTGGTGGGGATTTTTCAGTTGGGAATCATAAACGTGCTCCAATTGGGTTTGTCCATACCTCAGTTCTAAATGTTTGACCAGTTGTTCGTAGTCTTCTTGTTCAGAGGCATTCAAGGTTTGCAAGATATCTGTAGCATCCTCTCTTAAGGCGAGGGTTACTGCTATTGCCTTCTCCTCTGCGGACCATATCTTTAACTTTGTTGCAGCCTCGAATTGGCGCCTATAATTAGGTCATGACGATTTCCCCTTCAAATTGTGGAGGTTTCATTTTGTGTCTTGTGCCCTCGAGACCAATTCTCGAGTCTACTACTTCAAGACTGTTTCGACTTTCGGTTTTTGGTGGAGATTCTCCCCTTTGTTGTTTTGCCACTACCTGTTCTTTTATTTTGGTGACCTCGCCCTCCATAATCTGTTTTAACTCTTCTATGCGTGTTTCGTTTTTAACTGTCGTGTGACTCAGCTCTTCAACTATTGCTTGCTTTAGTTCTTCCATCCGGGATTCATATTTGACCGTCGTCTGCTTAAGCTCTTCACTCCAGGTTCATTTTCAACCACTGTCTGATTTAGGTCTTCCATCCGAGCTTCATTCTCGACTATTTTCACTTCTAGCATTTCTGATGTTTTCTGTACCATGCTTTTCAAATTTTCTTCTAATGATTTAGAATTTTCCAGTAATTTGTCTTCCATAGTTTTAGAATTTTCTAGTAATTTGTCTTCCAAGGTTTTAGAAGTTTCTAGCAGTTTCTCTTCTAGAGTTTTAGAATTTTTTAGCAATTTCTCTTCTAGAGCCTTTTTCATGATTTTAGAATTATCTTGTAATTTTCTCTTAAATTTCTTCCATTTGTTTTAATAGCATGCTCATGTCCACACTACCAGAAACTTCAAACAAATAAGTGTCGGGATCGTTACCTTCACTTATTAGAGCATCTCCTACCCGTTGTATTAACTCACTTTTCTTCCCACTAATTTCTGAATCCCTTTCCTCAAGTTCTTTTTTTAAATCCGCCACTTTCAACTGGTCCAAATTCACCTCGTTTAACATTGTCAGTCTATTTATTTTTCACTTCTAAAGTTTCACAAATACACCTACACCTGACACCACTGTAATGTTCTTATTCGGGTTCAGTTCTTGGATTTTTTTAAAAAGACATTCCAACTGACTCTAATTTATTTCCACTACTTTAACACAATTTATATTCACAGAACCATTTACAATTTATTTCTACTTAGCTATACGACCGTCGAAAACAGAATGAATCCCATAGCCGACTGTCCGTATTTATATATTTCTTTCGGAATTATCTGGTAAGTCAACGAACCTTCGGGAAACTTTTTTCATGTGTTCTGGAAGCTTCAAGGGAATTCGGTGAATTCCCAGTAACGGCAGCCGTTAGCCTCTGGTTGAGAGACAAAACATTTCGGTTTCCCAGAAGTATCGGAAGAATGCCGTTTGCACCAGATCTCGAATGAATATCCGTCACACTATTAATACTCTATCGAATCTTCAAGAATGAGAGAAAAAGGGTTTCTCCATAGAAACAACTTTTTTTCTAGCAACATTCATATAACTGCAGAATACAAGCTAACAACAAGAGATGGACAAATTGAATAATTCGGTATGAATTGTTATATAATAACTAATCTAACCCTGTTACTTTAAAAAAAATACACAACGTAGATACCCACGTTAACGCTATTAACAGCTGGCCATTTTTTTGAAATATTAAAAATAAAACAATAACAACAAAAGTTAAATCAGAAGAAAAAGGCTGGAGAAGGAAAGGCATACAACTTATAAAATACATATTTGAAACTGTGACAAAAGGACAAATTGAAAACAAGTAAATTACTGACTTTACTTCCTTCTACAGATTCCTCTTGGACAGGCTGAGATATTGTAGTGTTGCTTTTTAAAACTTCACCAAATATTTTGTAAAACATCAAAAATTCCCCGATGTTAATAAAACTTATTCCAACATTTAGAGTTATTTTACTTTTTAAAACAAGTAATATTTTATTCAAATAAAGTTCTTTCTTCATCAGGAAGTGTTTTGTATAAGATTACAAATAAATAACACACAAACTACGCGTTGCTAAAAATGATGCAGAGACTAAGAGAAAGTGGAAATACTAATTTTATCACATTTTATTAACCAATCAATCGCTTATAAATAATTAAATGTGAAATTGATAAAAATTTTATATGCACAATGCAGTGCATTAAAAGCATTGTTTTGAATAAATAACTTATAATGAAGAATCGATTAATTTTTTAGTGTGAATGCCTCGATTTGTTTAACTATTTCTACATTGATATTTTATCTTTTATTAAAATGTTTGATTGGAATACTGTACGGAAATATCAGTGGCGGATTTGCATACTTCTTAGAAGTAGGCCGGAGAATTATTCATCATTATCGAAAAGACCAGCCAAAACCTGTAATGATTCTGAGGATTTACAGAAAAAAATAATATAAAAAGTATATGTGTTAAATAAACCTTTTTCTCTTTTTGTTACAATATGCAATACAGAAATTTCAGAAGACTGAATAAAAGTTTATTTGAATAATAATAATTGACCGTTAGACATCGACAAAATTTATTAATGAGTTGCCCGTCTATGCTATACAATCATTAATTGCCTGGGTATGCATCTAATGAGGTGATCGATTCCTTTTTGACAAACTTCAATCCCATGCTACCTGATCTGATAACGAAGTACCAACCTAAAACCTAACTCTGGTTACATGCAATTGTTTATTGTCTGGTTAAAACAATGAATTGTGTGTCTTGCATATAGTGTAAGGTCATGTTCCCTCTGATTGAGGTCAATTTTGATCTACTTCCATAAGCAATAGTACCTACCAAACTAGTCCAAGATATGATGGTTATTTAACTGACTGTCTGTCTGTTGTAAGTATATATGTTTTTTTTATTTCTGTTTATGTGTTTTTAGTGAATACTCGAAACCGGATTCTTTAAACTCAATTCTGTTAAAGTACATCCCGAAGTGGTCTAATATTTGTTTCAAGGACATAATTTAAACTATTTTTTAGAAAATTGGCAACTTTTTAACAGACTTTCTTATATAAAAACCTTTGGTGGAGGCGATAGTATTAAAAAAGGAAATGTCTCTGTTTGGAACTTGAGGTGTAGTAAATTGTATTAGATTTAAATCAAATTAATGTCAGTTAATCAAGTTCCAAATGGAGGTTCTCAATTAATCTGTAAATACAGTGGGTCTTCAGAAGTTGGAATCAAATGGAAAACTTTCGAGAAAAAGGTCATTCTTCACAAACAGATTTGCATGGTCTGAAATGTATAATGTAATTATTACATGCCACTTTTTCAACTGTATACTGTGTTTGAAAAAAATATCAATTTCTCTTAAAAGTGAAGTATCTTTCTTTTATATAATATTTCAACTTGTTATCAAACAAAGTTTTTTCATTTGAAAATTGCATTCAATTATGCTATATCACTAAAAATCTTAAAATGATTTTTTTTTGTTAAATGAAAAAACTAATTTATTATAAATTTTCGCGAAGGAGAGACTATTAAATAAAAGTAATCTGAATTAAATCAAAACGTATGATAATTAACAGATCCAAAAAGTTGACGTTTACAAATCATCTACGTTACAGTACGTACAATTAAGTTGGAATCATGCAAAAATTTTTGCAAATACATATAAATTTTTAGATATGAAACAAGAATTTTTGGAGTTCACCAAAAATGATCTCTTATTAAAAAACGAAAACTACTGGTAATAGATAAAATTTGTTAGAATAATTGGCTTACCAGGTGTTAACATTCATAATACTAAGTAATATGTTTTCATATAAGAAAGATATTTTTAAGTAAAGGTCAGTTTTTGCAAAAATTGCAAATATTCTTTTTTCATTTTCGGCTCATTTTTTTTTTTCAAAACTGAGTATTCTAAACCAGTTAAACCACTAGTGATAAATAAATTATATTATAAAAGGGTAATTAATGATTATTCTTAATTGGAGTTGTAATGACAGGGTTGTTTTCAGAGATAACTTTATTTACGCCATAACTGCCTTGATTTTTTTGTTAATTTTTACAAAAAAAAGAAGGTTTTTTTAAAGTACTTTTGAAACAAACTATTCTCTTTGTATACTTTATACCTACGGTTACGATAAAATACTAAGTTTTCCAGTATTTCACGAAAAGCCATTTAAAAACATGACATTTTTCGATCAAAAATTGACACTTTCAGTCGCGAATCACTGGAAAAGTATTAATTTACGGAAACACTTTATAGAACATTTTGGGTTAGATTTCATTTTCTATCGATTCCTGGGATTAAGTGATTAATTTGAATATAACCACCCTCAGAATAAGATATTATATTATTTTAAACCTATTTCCTGCCTATGAGTGAAATCTCCCTTTTCAAATTTAATTAATAACACTCTTGCAGTATAACGTATTCAATAAAAAATAACATATTAAAATAGTGCAATATGGAGTAAAAGAACATTCTTCCAATTTAATTGATAACAAAAAAAATTAAAATCAGTTTTCAATGAGCGAAGGTGTCTTGTAACTTTTTGTTTAAATCGGTTAAATAGTCGTTTTTTTTATTTAAAAACTCTCAATAACTTTTAAGTTTTAACCAAAGCTTTTCATAACACTACAACACAAAAGATATTTTGTAACTACGTAGTTTTTAGAATTGGCTAAAATAGTAATTAATTAATACGCTTTTATTAAGTCGAGGTGTATGTATGTATGTATCTATCTATGTAACGGAAACTTTCAACGTAATTTTCACCAACTTAAAGAAGTCCAATTAAGTTGAAAATACGTGTCAAGGACCGATGATAATACAATTCTTTAAGTTGAATTTCCCCGTTTGTTGTCTTTTTGTCACTGTTCTTGACTAAATACAAATTCGTCTATTAACTACCGCCATCTAGTTAGCAGTAGTAGAACTGCAATTAAAAGGAAAGGTTAGCAAACATGAAGTAAACTTTTAATTATAAATACATCGTTATGAGCACATATCTATACTTCGTGGTTATGAGATTAAAAACTTAGAAAATAATTATAGTTTAAAAAAACTAAAAAATACTCTTTAGTAGCAAACCGAACTAAAAATAATACAAAATAATTTTTAATTATGAACAGTTTATATTTCAGCAGTAGAAAGTAAAAAGCGTGGGGTGCATTTTACTTTATTTACATAGCTGTCCTTTTATAAATAGTTGCCAATAAAATAATTGTAAAATTTAATATTTCAAGCACGCTTTTTACTTTCTACTGCTGAAATATAAACTATATATAATTAAAAATTATTTTATATTATTTTTAGTTCGGTTTGCTACTAAAGCGTATTTTTAAGTTTTTTTGAACTTTAATTATTTTTATCATTTTTTTTTTGTTAAAAAAAACGCAAAGCTCTAAGTTTTGATGCAGTATTTTTTATTATTTTGGCGTTAGATTTTTTCCAAATCTAAGTTGAATTTCGATGGAGCAAAATATAGAATTTTATTTATTCAAAACATGCACTGTACAATAAAATCTCCAACCATTGAGTATATTTTAAATGAATGTTAATTAACTACTAAAACATCTACCAAAGAAACGGCAATCAAATATCAATTTTCTCTCTATAAACTTGTTTACCAATTCAATTTATTACTTTTAAATCAATATCCATAATTTTTATTGAATGTCGTTTTGATGCACATAAAAAAAACATAAAAGTAACTATTATTATTAAGTGTGAATAGAAAAGGCTCTGTTGTGGACCTAATCGAAATATTTAAGGTTATATCCCACTTATCTTAATCAGCGAATTGAATATTGTTTTGATCCCACAGATGGAAAACGTACAAATAATTATTCAGTTTGAATTGAAAAGGCATGTTTGGGCAAGGCAATAAAGTACGTAAAAATACTTTATTTTATCTGTTTCGATTTTTTAAGAATTTGAAACTTATTTCTAGGATCTTGAGAATATTTTTCTTAAAAACTATGCACATTTATCCCAATTGGTTATGCGGATAAACGATTTAAAAATATCAGAATCTGAAGATGGAGATTATCATGAACTCAAACGCCAAAATGAACTAGAAACTGTCGCCTACCTTGTATAGATTTTCCTTATTAATTGTTACAATAACAATGAACATATCTTGTCACAACTACGGTTAAAACAGTATTTTTACATGTTTTTGTTAAAAAAAAATCAAAACTCGTAGGAAAGAAGCAGTAATCAAATATCAATTTTCTCTCTATAAACTTGTTTACCAATTCAATTTATTACTTTTCAATCAATATTCATGATTTTTATTATCACCGTATAAGTCTATTTTTCGGTACAAATAGAATATCGTTTTGATCCACATACGGGAAACATCGATAAAAATAACTATTCAGTGTGAATGGAGAAGGCTTGTTTGCGGACCTAACCGAAATATTCAAGGTCGTAGCCCACTTATCCCTTAATATCCCTTCAACAAACAAGAAATTTGTTGAAGGGAAAACTGAAATCATCCTCGGAGAAGGGCGAGATGTGCTGTGCTGTGTACCCGCGCCAATCGTCATTGAGTAAGGTTCGAAAAGAGCCCGGGTGTATATCTGGGGCTATATTGATTCGCCAGAGTCGAACTTTGACATTTTCAACGTGGGCGTGAGGGAGCAAGAGAAAACGCGCTCGAGAGAATACAGCGAGAGAGGCTTGACGTCAACAGATTTAGCACAGACCTACAAGACAAAAATTCAAACAAAGATATCCGGAAAAATTACTGGTCTGGAAATGAATACACAAAATCTCCGGAGTCTTAAATTCAAATCTTCAAACAGCATTCATAATATTTCATATTTCTTTTCATTTTAAACTCTATTTGACTTCTTACGATACAAGTTTTACATATTTATTTTTTCGTCTAGACGAATATCAATGTGAATGAATATAGAATTAGGCCAATGAGTTGCTAGTTATCAGACTGTTCTGATATTTTACATTTCAGAATACAGATTCGGATTCCAATTGTTTTCTAACGTTTTTGTTTGCGGACACCACACTTCACATTAAAAACTGAATATTTAAAAATCGAAACAATTCCCAGTGAACAAAATAATGTCAATATAGATTATAAAGAGTTCATATTTAAGATTTGGACATCCAAGTCAAAGTCAAAATGAACTCTTTAAGAAGTCTTCTAAAACACTTTCATCGCCCTCTGGGTACCTGGAACCATCGCGAGATATATACTTCAGGTACCCTAGCGTATATCCACTACCCTACTAAGACTTCACGCATGGATAAGAATTCTCGCTCTTCTTTACTTTTGCAATGTATGACGTTCCGCACGAAGTCACTTATGTTCACCCAACTCTCGCGGTCGCGTAATAAAGACCCTATAACGTTTAATATTTTCGGTCGTCACATTGACTCCCACATCGAGCCTACGCCTCTCCCTCTCGGCGTGCACCTTTCACATACAAAAACGGTATGCTTCGAGGTGTCCACCCCTCCGCAATAAATACAAACATCGTCATCCGCTCGACTCATTCGACACAAGTAAGCTCTGAAACACCCATGCCTCGTTAAGAACTGGGTTAACTCATACGAGAGGCTTCTGAAGGGCCATTTGACCCACTCCCTAATATCTCCAATCAAACACTTCATCCACTGAGCTTTCTCTTCATTCGCCTGCCACCTATGGTGCCTCATTTCTAGTGTTTTTCTCTCCTCGTGCTCGTTGCACAACCTCACTCTCTCGTCCACGAGAAGCTCAATGGGAATTTCACCCGTCACTACATATATACCTTCCATCGCCGCAGTTCTATATCCATATACAACCCGCTTTCTCCTAGAGTCCACGATACGTCTGGATTCTCATTGCTCTGTGCCTTATAGGGGCCTCATATAGCAAAATTGATTTTACCACCGCATTCTCTGGCAGTACCACACCCGGAGACCGCTTTTAAAGCTAATCCCTCCCCTTGGCAGCGGCCCTTTCAAAATGACCGTGACCGTCTTATCTTCGGCAACGTCCAAAAGGTTGTGGCCCATCCAACTCATCACCCTTTCAATAGCCAGGGTCCCTTTCGTCACAATATCCTCTTTTCGATTCGCCCTGACCACTGTCGAGAGGTCATCTGCGTAGGCTATCGTTTTGCATCCTACGGACAGTTCTAGGCGCAGCACAGTATAGGATATTCCATAAAGTCGGTTCAAGGACTGACCCTTGCGGTACCTCCTGCGTGAACTTTAGTGGATCCTTTCCCTTATTTAATTTTTCGATCTCTGAAATAGTCCTTGATTATCTCAACGACGTACTCGCTAATCATCAATACTTCTAATCTATTTTATCTTATTATCTGCCACCCCCTAAAGAATTCATAATGACTTCTTAAAAGACCTTATAAAGAAGTCATTGTTCTGACATTACAAAGAAGCCCTGTTTCTGAGTTCATAAAGAAGCCATTTTCTGACTTCCTAAACAAGAATACTTAAAAAATTCATTTTTATTGTTCTTACGGTCATGTTTCACAGCACATTAGAGTTTCCTCCTCAGTTTTTTCTGCTACATATACGTTTTTCAAATTTGTAAACGGGGAACAAAGTCTAGTAAAGCAATTCCGGAAAACTGCCCGAATTACTATTGAAATTCTTTCGTACAAATATTCTGAGCTAATGAGGTGTCTACAGTATGATTAACCACTATTCATGTATATTAGTAAGTGTTTTCTAAATTGTCCGGTATTTATCTGTATTTGGAGTCGTTTTAACACCAAATCTTGATTCGTTTTCAATATAAATAAATAGCACTCTGGGATATACAAACCACATACAATTTAAAATTTAAATAACCCCCGATATAAAAAACCCTAAGTATTTCAATTACTACACTGGCTCGCACAAATGGACACAAAGAATAACTGTGCCTTCGGATGTTTTATGTAAGTTTACCAAGTTAATATAAAACTTTATCGTAATACATAAAGTATGTTCCAATTAACGCCCAAAAATTGCGGCACTGTGTGGCACAAAGTCACTTTGTGCTGTGATAATTGGAAAACCGCGATATATTCCTAGAATCCGATCGTAGCGTCATCTACTGGGAAAAAACATACACTGGGTCAAGCCATTTTGGAATTCAAAAATGGTTTCCTAGAAGTCGATTACTGTGCCCCTTACCTGGTCCAATCGTGAATCTAAAGACCTCTAAATACATCACTTGGAGGAGTTCTTGACTAGATGCCTGAAATAAATTCAATATGAACTCTTTTTGATTTGTGTCTTGGTTGGGTTCTAGGCCTGACCTCGTTGTTAATGGAATTATGATAAAATATTTATTTCAAGTTGAACGTCTCACTATTTTTCTACATAGCAAAGCTGTTATATTTAGATACCCAGGTTAGCTCAAATATCATATAGATTGGTCAAGCTGTTTTCAAGTCGGGAGAACTTAAATGTGGCTTTCCTAGGGACGGGTTTGTTATAATATGCATTTGCCAGAAATACGTTTAATGAATTCTGTTGTTACATTAAAATCTTGGACCATCTGCATATGGGATCGTTCAAAAGGAAAACACCATTACCAATTTTATCCTTAATTATTAGCAACCAGGTACGATTGAATTGTACGGAAGTAGAAGTCTTCACTTATTATTATAAAATATATACCAGTGAAAGCGAAATAGAAATTCCCAAATAAAAGTGGACATCATCACTTTACAGATCTCAAGACCACCCAAAAATTGACTGAATATTGAATATTAACAAGTATATAAAAAATCGAAAATTATCTTTTTATTGGAGATTTTAATATGTGTATTCATTATCTAGACAATTATTGTAATGAGTGTATAAAGACCTTTCTAGAAATGGGTGTTAGCCCTCGCTTTCAATATTACGAAATCATCAGTTAATAATATTGTGACAGGATTTCATCCGATAACTGCTGGAATTATCATTCATCCGATATTTGGGGGAATCCGAAATGTAAATTGTAAAAAATTACAATTTGTGCGTCATTGTGACAAGTTGAATAAAAAGTGAAGTATCGAAGTGTGTTCGTGAGAAAAAGATGAAATGAATGGAGTCGCCGCAAGGTAAGTAACAGTTGTTTTGTTTTTTGTCTCATTCTTGAAAAAGCCCCTTATAAGTGTGGGCGAAACGTCGGAAAACTTTGGTTTATATGCCGGTTTAGGTATACAAATAAATTAATTCGAAAAAATGAGGCGGTCCAAATCCAGAAAAAGCAGAATCAGCTATGACTCTGGCCGCGAAAACCTCCGTTCACAACCAATATACTTGTTTCATACCTGAGAAAAATAGCTTTCCATAAAAAATTCCAGCCAAGAAGTAACTGCAGCCATTGGATCGATTCCTTTTTGATAAACCACAGTGCACAATATACAGTGGCTGCAGTTACTTCTTGCCTAAAATTTTTTATGGAAAGCTAATTTTTTTCATGAATGAAACAAGTTTGATACTTGTTTCATACATTACCTAGGAGTAATCGTTTGCGTATTGCCAGAGGCACTGCGAAAGACTGCAATGCTCACAGTTTTATTGAATCCGCTGTGTTTGCCAGCTTACATTATAGTAGTCTAAGAGATAGAGCCGGTTTTTGCTCGTCATCACGTTTCTAGGCAGGCGCCAGTGGAAGTCATAACCGAGGATAGTTACAGGGGGTGAAAGTGGTATTTGTTTGGATCATGTTCATTATCGAGTAAACGTTCCTAAATTGGTTGCATACAAGATTGAGATGCATTTAAGCAAATTCTCGAGAGGCGTCTGCCTAGAGCGTTACCATCAAGCTGGCGAACAGGGGTAAACTTGTCAAAAATGGGGGTGAACTTCGACATTAAGTGAAAAGAATGACATTTGCACCATTTTTTTGCTTACACAAAAGAAATCATATTCCAAAAGGACGTACAGCTAAATGACATAAATAAATTTTTCATGACGTCATTAATGTGGTCTGTATGACATCATACACAATTGGTTTACATACGAAGCCACATTTTTCATTACTGATTTGGAAAGAGCAGAAAATTTCATGTACGAATATGACTTTGACCATGACCTTGAGTTTGAGCTTCAAGGTCATTCCAAGATCAAAGTTTGTTTGAAAAATCAACGTATTATAGCCAAATTAGGTGTACGGAGGTTTTCGACGTCGCTGATTGCGATCCTGAAATCAGTTTTGTTAGAAAAACTGGTCCGCCCTCTTGGATTGCGAAAATCTGATTTCAGATTCGTAATCAGAATTTGAAAATTGGCAATTTGAAAAAAAAATCAGCCAACCTACTCCCAATTTGTATAAGGGGGTTTTCGACGTCGATGATTACGAATATGAAATCAGTTTTTGAAAATTGTCAAAACACTTCAACGTCAAATTTGTTTTTAATTTGGAATATCCTCTTTGAATCAGTCATCTTTCGGATCAGGATTAAAAGCATCGATTACCGTTAATTGTGCATCAATTGGATGACTTTTTTCAAAAAATTGGATTGTGAATTTTGAAAAACTGATTTCAGATACGAAATCAGCGATGTCGAAAACCCCCGTACACCTAATTTAGCTATAATTGGTTGATTTTTCAAAAAAACTTTCATCTTAGAATCACCCGAAAGATCAGGTTCAAGGTCATGGTTAAAGCCATATTCGGCCATGAAATTGTCCGCCCTTTCCGAATCCGTAATAAAAAATGTGAATTCGCATTAAAAAAAACTGTGTATGAGGTCATACAGACCACATTAATGACGTCATGAAAAATCTATTTATGTCATTTAGCTGTACGTCCTTTTGGATTATCATTCCTTTTGTGTAAGCAAGAAAAATATTGCAAATTGCGTTCTTTTTACTTAATGACGAAGTTCACCCCTATTTTTGACAAGTTTACCCCTATCCGCAACCTTGATGATAACGCTCTAGGCAGACGCCTCTCGGGAATTGGCTTAAATATATTAAATATATTACAATCTTGTATGCTGCCAATTTTGGAACGTTTACTCGATGATGAGCGTGACCAAAAAAAAATTACCATTTTCACATCCTGTAACTATCCTCGGTTATCCCTTCCACTGGCGCCTGCCTAGAAACGTGATATAGTTCATGGATTGAACTTAATACGATACAATGTGTCCATTTTCAGGATGACTGCAAAATCCCGCTCAGGCTCTCCTACTATAGCGAGCTGGATGTTTTTCAGATCTAGAAAATCACCCTGTTGAACTTTTTCGGGCAGCACTATTGCGATTATAAGAAGAAAGTCAGTACAGGTATACCCTACATTGATCGTTATAAAATTTAAGGGTATGTGTAGATAGATGTTCTACTTATGTGATTCTTGTAATTATTACAAATATGACGTTATAATCAAACTGATGTAACTAAGGGAATTTACTTCAAATTTGATATATACAGAATACCACTAAAAATTTCTTCTTTCCAATTTCTTTAGAATTTCATGTGGCGTTCATAGATACGACTTTGTTATGGGATAGTGCATTCGCCAAAAATGAGACCAAAGAAATTCTGATGTTCCAGAAATCTCATTAAAGTCATAAGGGAAAACCAAGGAAAAACCTTATGAACTATCCCGATGTAGGCTTGTTCAAAAGTACATTACCATTATTAATTTCACCCTTGACGTGAATTTACGGAACAAGAACGCAGAATTCTTTCTCCACACTATTCCAACCCTCCACATTTCTATGGTTTACCTAAAATTCATAAACCTAACATCCCTTTAAGACCAGTTGTCAGTTCCATAAATTCTCCTTGCAATGAACTCTTAAAATTTCTTCTAAATATCATTTCTCCACTTACAGGAAATTCCAATTCTCATCTTAAAAACAGTGCACATTTGTTAAAAAAATTATCCCTTAAACAATATAACTAGGAAGTTTTGACATTGTGAACCTATACAATAATGTTCCTGTCGCCCAAAGACTTTTTATTGTAAGAAAACGATTAGATATGACTTGTTACTAAACCTTGTTCCTAAACGAACGTACACAATTATCCTTTGACACAACAATGGAATTACTATTATTTTGTACGAAAACAACATATTTGCAACTCAACGATAACTTCTACCAACAAAATTTTGGCATGGCCATGGGTTCTTGCCTGTCCCCTGCTTAAGCAACATTTTCATTGAAATTTTTGAAGAATAAATAATTTTTACAAAAGAAAATAAACCTTTAGTTTGGTGGCTTTATGTCAACGATTTATTCACTATTTGGGAACACTCTCTTGAAGACTTATACGAAATATTAAACGACATCAACAACAAAGAACCAACTATACAATTCATATTAAAAATTGAGCAAGATAACACACTACCTTTCTTGGATTTCGTAATAACAAAAACACAATCGTCATTTGATACACAAGTCTACAGAAAGCCAACTCGCACTGACAGAAATATCTCAATTTTAATCACCCAAATACCGTAAAAAATGCATCACTAAATCTTTATATGATAGAGCAAAAATCAACTGTTCTGATATGGATAACTATAATAAAGAAAAAATATTTATAAAAAATGTATTATCTGCTAACAATTATCCTAAAAAGTTCATTAATATAAAGTTAGATAAAATTGAACATAAAACAATCCTAACATTCATCACCAAGCTACTCCAAAGAATACTAATACCCTCGATAACCACATTACTACAATAACCATACCATACATACAAGGTCTTTCAGAAAGACTGAAAAGATTTAGTATCAAAACAACTTCCAAAACAAGAACTAGCGTAACACAAAACTCAAAAAATTGTATTTATAAGATTCCTTGCGGCGTATGTAACAAGTTTTATATTGGAGAAACCTCTAGACCTATAAATGGTCGAATAAATGAACACAAAAATTATATAAAGAAACGACAATCCGAAAAGTCAAAAATTTGTGAACATTATTGGAACCTTGGTCATAACATACAATTTCAAAATTCAACAATATAACACAAAGAATAACACAATACAAAACGAAAGCTTAAAGCCTTAAAGCTTAATAATGGTAATCTCTTTTTGAACAACCCTACATCGGGATAGTTCATAAGGTTTTTCCTAGGTTTTCCCTTATGACTTTAATGAGATCTCTGGAACATCAGAATTTCTATGGTCTCATTTTTGGCGAATGCACTATCCTGTACCTAGGAACGCCACATGAAATTCTAAAGAAATTTGAAAGAAGCTTTGTTATTTCACATGAACTAGAATTAGATTAGAATTTTTAGTGCTGCCCTGTATATATCAAATTTGCAGTAAATTCCCCTTAGTTACAACAGTTTGATTATCAAATATTAATGTCAAATTGTGATTTATCCCTTTAATTTTTTAATTAATAAATCGGGGTCTGATTTAGACCTTGAAACGTTTGGACTTTTGAAATACACAGACTTTCAAGTTTATGTACTGTTATTCTCAAAGAACTCAGAAAAAATAGAAACCAGAGATGCCATTACACTACACTATCATTCAGAAAATAACCAGAAATTATAATATTCTAGTTTAACTTAATATTTTTTCATTCTGTTACTTATCAAACATTTGAATGCGATATATAACATAAATAATCCAAACCACTTTTAAAACATAAACATTAACTAAATATGCTACAACTATCCTTCAGGAAACAATAAGTGAAATATTTAAGCATATCACTGATTCAAGAAATTTACAAATGCTAATAAATCCCTGAATATGTCACCAAATGTTTCCTGATGTACATCCAACTCCTTTCGCTACAGAAATTATAATGAAAATGGCAAAATAAAATTTCGAAAATGAATGTAGATGAAATTAGAATAACCTTATAATTAGAAATTTACTGTATATAGAATAATATAGATATTCTTACTCATTATTCTATTACAGCTACATTGTTGTTGTTGTATATTTTTTAAACAATATTCATAAGTTCATTTTTTTATGGAGGTGTCAGTATTTATCATTTTAAATAAATTGCATTCAAGTGCAAATTGTTAACATCGTTAACTAATGATTAACGGATTAGCGATAACGTGTCCAAACCGCTAATTGTTAGATTACCAAAATATTTACAATTTTTTAATATGGCATAACCGTCAGTTTTAAGATACCATGGGGAAACAAAAGACAGGTAGCTTCAATTGTCATTATTAATTGTAAAACTGATAGATTAAATAGATGTAAACAATATGTTTTAAAAACCCAGTTACAGAACAATAAGGTAAAAATTTTCCCAACATTAAAGTTCTTTCTTCAAGGCTTAAAAATAATATTACGATGCTAAGATATATAAGGCATTTTGATTTCCGTCAAATACTTTTTATTTCAAAGATATAGAATATAAAATATACAAAAATTAAAATGTTGTTAAAACCTATAAAAATAACTTTTTGAAACATAGAATAATACGATTTTTTTAAATACAACTTCTTAAAAAATATTTTGCCTGAACTGAGTAGGCATTTTCCTTAGTTTATACTGAAATAGAAATTTCAGCCTTAGCCTTAGGCTATGTTCAACCTAAATGCGATTTGGGCGGTGCGAGCGGTTCGTAGCATCAATATGAGAGCCGCAAACTATCAAGTCAATAAGTCATGGTGTCCTTAATGGAAAACAAATTCGTGAGAATTGTAGCGATTTGTGTGTTGTCGCAATTGAAGCAAGAAGCAATGTACCTCCTGCAAAACGCACATCACGTTTATGTTGGACAGGCTTAGGGTAGAAACCCATTAGCAACACGCCCCGCCACGCCATGGCATCCCACGCCATGCGACACACTTTAACACACTCATTAAAATCAAACAAAGAATATATTATTGCACTTCACGATGGCGAGAAATGGTTCGAAGGGGGCACAACTAAATGCTACTCTTGGTTTCATAAATGTAACATTTTTATAATAAAATGAACTTACCTGTGATTTTTAAAGCTCTACATATCTGTTCCCATGCTTCATTACAGAGAAATTCGTACAGCCGTACCCTTTCTATCAACAATTCTTTGTCATGTTGCATTTTTTTCTGTACAATACCCGACAAAATACTAAACAAATAAAATAGAAATAGAGGGCTGCGGGGCTTCAGAGGAAGTTGGGAAACATCAACACGCGTCGTCAGCATCTGAACATTTTGAATCGTCATACGTGGGAGGACGTGGATTGGTGTGTTGTGTTATCACATCGATCAACAACCAATATAAGCATACACATTTGTTGCATGGCACCGGATGTGGCGTGGTGTCTTGCTAATGGGTTCCTACTTTTACGCTATGTCCAACGTAAACGTGATTTGCCCGGTACTGGCCGTGTGTTGCGTCAATGTGACAGCCGCAAACTATCAAACACATAAAAAATAGTTACGAAAACTAAATTCGTACGATTGTAGCGATTTTTGTTATTGCATGACTCAGTTTGTTTTCGGCCGCAGTTGCAAGTTGCTGTCACATTGACGCAACTCGCCCGCACCGCGTAGATGGTTTTTACGTTGGACAGAGCATCCTGAAAACCCCACAGGTACAGGTTTCAGGTAGTGTACTCTTGCTCGGTATACATTCTTCATAAGACTTATACACATCAGACACCGGTCAATATAGATTTTATATGTGACACAAAATTCAACAGCAAGCCGCTTAACCATCACGTAAATAATAGTAATAAGCAATTACTGAAATAATTTTTACAGAAAATTCGTAAAAATAAATTATTTGATCATTAATAAATACATAAAAAAACAAACAACTTAAAAAAAATGACCCAATAGTATGAAATAATTTTTTGCTACAACAAATAAATACTTTTTATGAAGTCGGTGCCAAGCTAAAGTGAAACTATTTTGGGAAGTACATTTATAAGTTGTACTTAGCAACTTCACAGTTCAAATTGGCACCTACTTCAGAAAAAGTATGTAATTGTTGTAGCAAAAAATTATTTCAATGCTTTTTAGTTATTTTTTTTTGTAGTCATTTTTTGTTTTTTTAAAAATTTATTTATTTTACAATTTTTAGTGATGCAATGGTTTAATTGAATGCAGTTTTCAAATCTAATTTACTTTTCGGTATTGATAAAATATGATATTTTATTTACTTTCATTATTAGCTTGACCAACTTCGTTCACTGATGAATAGAAAACTTGTTTTCTAAATAGATTTTTTATATGAT